>BCFW01000005.1:331839-357176 GCA_001599015.1 Apiotrichum domesticum | reverse complement strand
TCTCTCTCTCTCAACCGCCACTCTCTTCATCCCCTTCCCCTCCCTCTTGGTTCATCTTTCTCTCTTTTGTCCTCCTTGTCGCCATCGTCGCTGTTTATCAGAATTCAGAGGAATCGCTGCCGCCTTCCGTCCCCGTGGGCGGGCGAGCACCCTCTCTATTCCGTACTAGCACCGTCACATACTCACTGTGGGAGTCGTCCAACTCGAAGTCTACTTCTTGTATCAGACAAGGACTCGACTCTTCATCCCTCACGAAACGGCCAAGATCTCAGTCGCACGCCCTTCCCCCAAGTCAAGCCTAATTGCTGTTCAGTACAGTGCAGTACACCCTCGCGCGCCCCCGTCGCATCCCCATATGGCTGTGTGCTCCATTCTCCTCTTAGACGCTCTCTGCACCCCTGGAAACCTCTCCCTGCCTCTTTCCCAAAACACATCGATTTCCATGTCGCCTGCGACAAACGTAGTAGCTGTGCAGGGCAGCATTCTCCACCCCGAGAGTGTAAGTCGTGTCTTCCTCTCAGCCTGACGCTAATACATAGAAAGAGGTGAATAATCTGCGCCACGATGGGGTCTTCTCCCCTATCCGCCCTTCCATTCAGAAGTGCATGGATGGCGAGCTGGTTCTCGCCCTCCTGAAAGGTTGGTCACATTGATCAGCATTAGCTGATAACCAGATTCTTGGCGTTGTGAGCGCTGTGTGCGGAAGAGGAGAAAGTGCATTGTGTCGTTGGATATGAAGGATGCGGTGAACGGCACGGTCACCAAGTACGTCCAGCTGAGATAGTCGCTAGCAAGCTGACGTACAGTTGCATGCGATGCGGCCGTGAAGATCGCGACTGTTCCCTACTTGATAAGCCGTTTAGGGCGACTGGGGCCTCCTTCGAGCCAGAGGAGCCTCGCAGGGAGCTACCAGAAGACGTGTTCGGACATCCTCCTACTCTCACTCAAGCACGCGTTGACAGCCACGAAGCCGAGGCTTTGGAGCTGCTTCAAAGTGTGTTTGGTTCTCCAGTAGGTCCTCAAGAGGGTGCACTCGGCCATCAGGTCCCCTCTGTCACTGCAAGTCAGTCTTCGGAGGGTGAGCACGAATGGCCGCTCTCTGCCTTTTCTGCCATTTGTGCACCGCTGGATGCCCTCGTGCAGAGTGCCCACATCGTGCGCCAGGTGGCAGATGCCCTTGGCAGTCGGCGTTTGCATCACAATGCCGACGATCTCTTTGCCTTTGTCGATTGCTTGGATTATGTGAGTTATATCAGAAGCTGCTTACTCTGACACTTGCAGCACAGAGATCGTGACCCGTCAATCTCTACCAGTGGAATGTCTACCATGAGCACGGCCAGCGGGCACACGCCCTCGGCCGATGTGTCCATCGGTGATCTGTCTCAGTTGGACACATCTATGGCTGGCGGACCACCGCGGATGCCGGGCTTCCCTTGGCATCACGCGCCGGTGGGTTATTGGCAGGGTCAACCTCCTTCTCCGACTGCAGTCTTGCCTGCTCGTTCTTTTGATCAGGTTGTTTTGGAAAGCACTCCTGAACAGCAATCCTCAGAAGGCAAGAACTCCAATGAACCCAACCGTCGCACACCCGACGACGTTGTTCAACTCAAGTCCACTACTGGTCCAGCTCCTAACCAGGCGAACAAGAAACACAAAAAGCGATACTTCCGAGTGTGGGCCAAGTATGGTCCGTCAAAGTGGCAGTCGAAATCGACTACTGTGGTCAAAGTCGGATCCCAAAACCAAAAGCATCACTCGTCCAACCAGCAGAATGAGCAGAATGTTGAGACGAAACCGGATATCACGGCTATCGATGGCCCATCCAAGGCCCAGCCGGGCGCTCCGGGCACCTCGGCAGCACCCAAGAAGAAGAAGAAGAAGTCCAAATCCAAGTCCAAGGTCGCCTCATACGCGACTGGGGCCAATTCCACGACCCTCCCCGAGGAACATTTTGGGGCCATCTCGGAGTGGGGGACTTTCACTGGACCATCATCGTCGGCGGGTGAGTCGCAGATAGCTGTGAAAGCGGAGAACACATCGACCAAGAGGAAGGCCAACAACGTGCCGCCCACGCCACCGCGTCCCACGTCCAAGAAGCAGAAGACGGCCACCACAGTGACGGTTAAGACGGAGCCGATCTCGCCGCCCTCGACCTTTTCTGAGACCCGTAGGGACCCTCCGCGCAGGACTGGGCCGCCAAGTCTTGCGCATCAGACAAAAGGTTCAGCTTCTGGTGACTCCCAGCGTCGCCCAGGAGGAGCACCCCTGGCGTATATTCCGCCGAACCAAAGCCGGGCATCAGTAAATTATGTTGTCAAACCGCGCCTCCCCGCGAAAGCATCTCGCGAGGATCTGGCTGCTTTGTGGCGTACGGGGACATCCACGGGTCAAGTCAAGCTGCGCGATGCCCGTGCTGCGAAGGAGTATGTCCGACTGCCGCACACGAAGGAAGGATTCAGAGAGATCCCACCACCACCTGGCCACGCGTCGTGGTCGTGGTTGTAGACACTGTCCGGAGTTGGGATACTGTTCCCTGCTCATGAGCTCCCTTGAGAAACCGCTTCCACTAGCACTGCCCTTCTGTTCCGTACCTCCTATCCATGTCCTCTACCGCAGACTCTGTTTAATGATGACATGCTATTACCGACGATGAACCCTCTACTTTGACTCGTCGAGATCCGCGTTGATGATCACATACTCTGTCTTTGATGTTCCGAATGTGATCACTGGCGTCAGAGGTGGTGAAAGGGAAGCGACGTACTGTCTTTGTGGAGAAGCTCGTAGTAGCGCGACTTTGGCACCTCCTTGCCGTTGACATAGGTGCCGTTTGTCGAGTCGAGATCGATAATGTACGGCTTGACCTCGGTCTTGGTGTCGCCATACTCGTTGCGCGACGTAGTCTGGCGAAACTGCACCACCGCATGCTGCTTGGAACAGCTCGCGTGCGCCTCCACAATGTCCGCAACGACCTGGTCGCGCCCAACGAGAAAGCAGCTCTGCTTGTAGATATGGATGTTGTCTGCAGTGAGCACAAGCAACGGAGCGGATGAAGAGCGAACGCGACACCCAACAACTCACCCTTCATATCATCCCCCTTGAAGACGTACAGCCGCCAGTTCTTTGTCGGCTTCCGCGCCTCCGGCGGCTCATGGTACTTGAGCGCGACGCCCTTGATGCTGTTCGACTCCTTGGCAAGCAACCCCGAATTCGAGAAATTCGGTTTCGGCGGCGACTTGGCGGGAACAAGCTGATGTGATGAGTACTACACACGTTGGTCCAGCTGCTACATTCATGAGCCTCAAACTCACCTCGCCGCCCTCGTCATACCGCTTCCGGTCCGCCTCGCGCTCCATTTCGCGCTCTCGCGCGCCGTACTCGTCTCGCCGCGCGACCGCTCCAGGACCAGGACCAGCAGAACCGGAACCGGATCCCCGCCCGCGACCACCTTCCCGCCCATCTCTTTCTTCCCGCCCCTCTCGTCCATTCCACTCCCCGTGCCGCCGCGAGTCGTACGCGTGCCGGTCCTCCCAGCTCTCCCGCTCCCGCTCTCGGTCTCGGCGGGGCGACCGCGATCGCCGCCGCTTTACGTCGCCGCCGCGGTCATCGCGCTGTCGCGAGTCTCCCCGGTCGCCGCGCTCGCGGTCGCGGTCGCGATCACGCTCACGATGCGGGGGAGGAGAGCGGTCGCGGAGATGCGGGGGGAGTTCCCTGTCGAGTGGCATTGTGGTTTGTAGAAAGGGTAAATGTGTGTTTGTTGTGGGCTGTTTTGCTGAATATGGATTGGGAGGAACGAGGTCGAGTGACCGTCTTGGATCCTTGAAAGAATGTGTCACGTGGAATCCATGGGATTGTTTGCAGCGTGCAGCGTGGATCTCTCGTGTCCCAGTCTTCTCGTGTTAATTGTGTTGCCATGCAGTCCATATTTCCCTAGATCCCTAGATCCATAACCTGTAGAGCTCTAGATTGTTAGATCTGCCACATGATTGTTGTTGCTATCGCGTCCACCTCACCCTTCTCCACCAACCACAAGAGTCACAAGAGTCACCAACCCCTCGCCTCCGAGCACCCATGTCCACCTCGCTGGAAGAAGAGCTCGCCGGGGTCCGCTACGAGCTAAAGCTCAGCACGCTGCTGAACAAGGGCATCCTCACCTCGAACGAAGAGCACGAAGCGCGTATCGCCGAGCTCGAAGCCGAAAACGCGCTATTACACGCAGCAGAGTCTCGATTAGCAGGGACAGAGGACGCGCTCGCCGCTGCGACAGCACAGATCCGCGAGCTCGAGGAAGCGGTAGTGGAACTGGACCGGGTCAAGTGTCTAGCGGTCAGACAGGCCCGTGCGGCGGTCGAGAGGATGCGCGCGGCGGAGGCGGACCGCGATGAGTGGATTGCGAAACATGAGAGATCGCGGGGTGCGCTGGTGGACGTTGCGCGCAGGGAGGGCATCGAGGTGGGTTTTGGGTGTACCACGGGGCTGATGGGAGTACTCGCCAAGTGTGTCGCCGAGCGGGACACCGAGCCGGACGCCGAACGGGACGAGCGGACCGAGTAGACCAAGTGGACCAAGTGGACCGAGTGGACCAAGGGGACCAAATGGACCGAGTGGACCAAGCGAGAGGCCGAGCGCAGGAACGCCCACCGCCCGCACAAGCGGGCAGAAACGCACCGCCGACGCAGTATCTTCTGCAGCTAAACGACAGCGGACCGCCGCCGGTGTCACGAGCATGCACCCCGAGTCGACGGCCAAGTCGCCCGAGGAGATTGTGACGCCCACCTCGGCGCGGCAGATACCCGCCAAGAGGCGCGAGGTCGCGCGGAATCCGGTGCCGCCCGCGACGGCGACGGCGAACGCGACGGCGACGGTTACGCCGAGGACGGGTTTCAAGGGCGCGAATGGCGCGAATGGTGCGAATGGTGCGAATGGCGCCACGATCGCGACTGGCGCCAAGTTCTCCAATGGCGCGAATGGCGCGAATAGCGCGAACAGCGCGAATGGCTCCTTGGTCATTAACAGCTCCATGGCCGCAAACGGTAAAGTTGCGAGTGTCCCCAAGCTTCCGATCGCACACGTCGCGATAGCCCCAAAGGGCACAACGGTCCACACGCCGCCCAAGCGACCCACATCCCAGCCTCAGCCTCGGCGCACGCCCGCGACGCCTGTCGAGAAGGTTGCGAGTGTCTCCAAGCTCCCGATCGCGCACGTCGCGATTGCTCCAAAGGCTCCAAAGGCCGCCACGGTCCCCACGCCGCCCGCGTCCCAGCCTCAGCCTGCACGGCGTACGCCCACGACGCCGGTCGAGAAGCGTAACGTGGCTAAAGACGAGTGGGACAAGTGTATTGTCGTTGCGGATAGCGATGATCCCGAGGATGATAAACATGGTGTGTAGACCGGACTTTAGATGGGCGGTACTGACTCTGCAGATCCGATTTCTGCGTGGTAATCTTTCTCAGTCTCTGTTGGGTGTCTTCCGAGTCTCCCTCACTCCCTTGCGTATTTCCCCCTTTTGGCCCCAAGTTGTCCCCTGTCCCTCCGATGTCTCCTCATTGTCCCAATAATGTACACTACAGACTGTAGCAATATGCAATGCAACACGATATGGATGGTAGCTATTACAGGTGACAGTGGGCGCGGCGGATATCGCGCGCCATACAGATAGATGTTACTTGGTGTCGGAGAGGGAGGATGGCGTGTGGCGCGACGGCGCGTCAGACGCGACCGAGGAAGCAACCGACGACGGCCGGGATGCCGCGCGTGAGGCCGCCCTCGATGCCGCCCTGGATGCCGCCCTCGACGCGGCCCGCGACGCGTTCTCGCTCTTCGGCACGCGTTGCACAAACGTCGGAAACGAAAAGTCGCCGTTTGCGAATTTGATGCGCTTGGCCTCCCCGAGAGAGCGGTAGGGCAAGATCCACGCGACGGCGTTGACAGTTTCTGCACCACGCGAGTCCTCGAGCTCGTAGTTGCTCTGCGCCCAGCCCTTTGCGCGCCAACGGGGCTGAGAGAAGAGTTCGCGAAAGACGACGTGGCCCATCGAGAGCGTGGCCATGCCCTCGGCCGCGCCGCGTGCGAGCGAGTGCAGCGACACGACAGTGAAGGGTATGGAGATCTGGGCGACGCGCGGGGACGGGAGGCGGCGCGGGTTGAGGAAGGCTGGGAGTGCTGCGGCCGACGCGGGTGTCGGGTTCGCAATGTGCGCGGTGTACTCGTCTAAAAATGTAGAGCAGATGGCGGTGGTCGAGCGGTGGAAAGACGTCATGCCCTCGCCGCACAGTGGTGTGCCTGTTATGGTGCGAATGGGTGGGAGGAGGGGTTCGCCGCTGGGTGACTTGCTGTGTACGTGGTGGCCATTTCCGTTGACATGCTCCTTGGCCAAACCGTTGGCCATCACCGCCTCGCGCAGGTACGCGGGATACGTCTCGGGCTCGTCAAAGACGTGCAGCTTCATGTCCCTCAGCACGCCGCTCTTGCCGGCATACCTGCTACCCTCCCAGAAATCTCCATCCTCGAGACCGGTGAGACGGCGCATGCGGCGCTGCTCCTCGCCCTGGCCAATGACCTCCTCGCTGGATATTGTTTCCTGGAGGTACGTGACCGCCTGGCGGGTAGCCCAGAGCTCGACGGCGTTCCCGTCGTCCGCGGCCGCAGACGCGAGCCCGTCGCGGATCTGCTCGATGAGCGGCGCCTCCATCTCTTCCATCAGTGCGCGGACGAGCTCGCGCGAGTTCTGGCTCTGCCCCGTCGCGCCGACCATCTCTTGGGGGCGGTAGAAGCGCGCCTGTGCGTCCTCGGCCGTGTCCGGGAGGGGATAGTGCAGAAGGTCCGAGCAAAGACCCATCAGTGCTGTCGGGTCGAGATTGACGCGTCGCGTCGGGCGCGCACAGCGCGGTGCGTCTGGCTTGACGGGGAGCGTGGAGATGGGGATTTCCGACAAGTCTCCAAAAACGAGGTTTACGCCGCGCTTGCGGACCGCCTCGAATGTCTCCTCGATGCGCGGGTCGGGGTGCCCGCCCTCGGGATGCTCCTGTATCCGAGTCATGCGGAGGGTGAGCTTCGGCGCGGGCACGCCCGGTATCCGCTCCACCTGGTCAGCAAGGGAGAGGAGTTCGTCGACGATACGCGTGATGCTGTTTTCTAGTCGTGGTGCCGGGGGCGGCGCGTCCTCGTCGTCCGACTCATAGTCGCTGTTGATGTAGCTGTCCGCCTCGCGGAACTCGGCGAGCAGCTGCGTCGTCTTCTTGCTGTATATCCGGATCCACTCGGCGCCGCCGCGGGCAACAACGTCCACAAACGCCTCGCGCTGTTTGCCCTTCGTCTGCGGCTTCTTCCCCTTGCCGTCCCACGGCTCCTCAATCTTCGCGGCCATGCGGACCGCGGGCACGGGACCAGGCGCGAGGACAATACACTTCCACGATGTGGCGAGACCGAGCGCGACGGGCAGCGGGTCCTCGCGGGGGCCAGCGGGAGACTCGGCCATCTGGTATTAGCAACAGAATCGATGGCGGCCGGGTGAGGAATAGTAACCAAAACGCCTCGTACCCTACCCGGACTCACGGCGTTAAATATCCCGAGATGATGCTCCAGCGAGTCGACAAAGCGCCCGAGCCCTGTCGTCTCCTCGCTCTTCCACACGGCCGTGTGCGTCGTGCTCCGGTCAATGACGGCGGGGACAAAGCCGAGGCGCGCAGTGTCAAAGGCGCGCGTGTGCGCGACCACCTCGCCGAGGAGCGCGCACGCCTGTGCCAGCTCGGCGGTGTAGTCTGCCATTGTGGGATGTTGACAAGAACTTGAGGGGAGCAAGAAATCAGGCAATGGGCAAGACTAGGGGGAGGGGTACGTTGTTCTCAAGACAAATAACTGCGAGAGGGGGGTGGGAGGGTGAGAATGGGGAGATGGGTGGTGAAGAGATGCTGCGAGCTGGATACGCTTGCGATATATATGAGAGTTTCGAACTTTGATCAAAAGTGGAGGTGGTGTTGGCAGACGATCATTGCGAGCGCTCATGGCCGAAAGCGGATCATTGATTGAATGATCACTTGTTCTTTCCAGATGCAGCGATCTCGAGGCCAGAAGCCGCGAGGTGATGTCAATGGGTGACTTGCATGCATGCGAGTGCATCGAGGCGAGCATCAGGTGGTGCATTGCTTGCATCGGGGTTTCAATGATCTGTAACAACGTTGCACCAGTGTCGCACGAGCCACGGGCCCCATCAGATGGCCGCATCTCGCACTCTTGAACACTGAAAGTAAATACATCTCTATGAACTGCTACCTAAAGTACTAGACCCCAATCACTCCGCATAGTCATAGTCCCATTCTCTTTTGTTTCCTCCTTTGCCTAGCAGCTACAGCAGCACACGCTCTACGCGATGTTGTGCTTGCTGAGGTGGAGGTCGGTGAGGAGGCCCGAGGTGAGGTTGTAGAGCCAGCCGTGGACCGAGACATTAAGGCCGTTGGCCCACGCCTCCTGGATCGCCTGACTGTCAGCACAGAGGACAAGAAACAGTTAAACAGCCAGTACTCACCGGCGAGCGGGCAATGTTCTCAACGCCGCGCTTGACGTTGGCGACGGTGAGCTCGTCGATGGAGGCGTTGGCCGGGAGCTCGTGCACGCGGAGGTTGATGAGCGGCTTGAGGAACTGGTTGAGCGGCGTGTCGGGGCTCGCGGGGCCAGCGCGCTTCCAGTAGTCTGGATGGTTGCGCTCGTGGTGGCCGCCCTTCTTGTGCTCCTTGTCCTTGCCGTGGCCGTGGCCCTTGCCGGGCTTGTCGTCGTCCTCGTCGCAGTCCTCGTCGCCGCCCTCACCACCGTTGTTACCGCCGCTGCCACCGGTGCTGCCGTCGCCAGCGCCGTTGATAATGGCGAGCGCAGCCTCCTGGGCAGCCTTGACACCGCCGCAGCCCGTGTGGCCGACAACAACCACTGCAGATTAGCGATGAATTCATGGAACCATGACACACCGCCCACTCACCGTTCGTGATGTTCAGGTGGAGGACACCGTACTCGATGACGGCGTTCGAGTTTGTGTCGTTGACGTGCACCTGGTTGGCAATGTTGCGCTGCGGGTGAGCCGGGAACCGGGAACTACAGACTGCACTCTACGTACGTGGGTGAAGACCTGGCCCGGGAGCTGGTCCATGATGACGGACTCTGGGACGCGCGAGTCGGCACAGCCGACCCAGAGGAGGGGCGGGGCCTGGGCGAGCGCGAGCTTGGGGAGGAACTCGGGGTCCGAGGCGGTGATGTTGGCGGCCCAGTTGGCGTTGCCATTGATGAACTGGGCGAGGGGGCCCGCGGCGGTGGTGTTGACAGACATGGTGACGGGCGGAGCGAACGGGGTCGGCTGGGCGGCGGGTATGCGGACGAGCGGCTGCTGGGGGATGAGGGGCGACATTGGGCGAAGAGCGGTTCGCTACATATATACTGCTTGGGTCGGAGGGCTCGGACTGGGCTCGCTGCTGCTCATTGAGAAAACTGGGTGGATGGACAGAGAGAGCCGTGGAGCAGGCACCTTCTGGGCAACCTTGCAGCTTGCCGGTGCTGTCGGAGAGGAATCAAAGGATCCTGACCTGAGACACAACCCGCGGCGCCGCGCCCCAGCCCACTCTAGAGTCGTCGATTCTGGGGGTGTGGGCGTTCTCGTTGTCCATCTTCCGTTCAGAGCCGGTGCTTGGCTTTGAAGGTGTGTGCGCAGCGGGCGATGAACGGCGATCAAGTGAGCTGGCGAGCATGAGGGGGTGGTGACATGTGATTCACCGGTGGCTAGAGTTCCAAGAGGGCGATTCCTGTGGGTCTGTGTTTCTCCGGTTCTCGTCGTGCGCCCAGTGGTCCACAGTGTGGTTCCAGATCCTACATCCGAGAGAGAGAGAGGTACAAGAGGTAACTAACCCGCGTTCACATCTGAAGCGCATCCGAGCGGATTGCCATAAAGTTACGGCTTTGGCGCAAGAACCTCGAAAGAGGTCTCAGACTGGAGAGTCTCAGACTGGAGAGCATGAAGAGAGAGAGACGACACAGGATATCAGCGGATGTCCCTTTCAGTTGTACTGAGTACATTCAGGATCACAGGATATTAAGAGTCAGGTCTCCCTCAAGTTTCGTGTGTAGTGGGGGGGCAGCGCAGCAAGCAGCGCGCAGTGGAGCAGGGTCAACTACTAGTGTTCTCTCGCGCTCTTTCTTTTGTCTTTTGTCTCCAATCCCTGTGGACCATTCGAGATGAGCAGTTTCTGATCCACCGCGTTCTTGGCATGCCGTAGCGCGTTCCTGTACCTCTCGGGGGGAGGGGGGAGGCTGAGAGCGAGAGAGAAAGAACTCGGCTACTTGTTCACTCGCAGCTTATTCCCCAACCGAACCTGGACTTGCGCCTAACTCCTGGCTCTCAGGCCGCGCCGGCCCGCAATCCATGTACATCCATGTACGATAAACGATAGTAGCTCAGACTCGGGGTGACTGGCACCAGGCCCACGATGACGGCGGGTGACACCCCAGCAGGGCCAGCAGGGAGGGGGAGACCCGTCGCACTCGCTCGTCATCGCGGCTCGTGCGCGTCGAGAGATAGGGAGCGAGGGAGCTCGGCCCTCCCCCTCCCCCCCCCCCGGGATGGAGACCCAATTGGAGGCATGGAGGTTACTCTCAGAGATCGGAGCTCGCCATGCCAAGAGCGCACTGACCGCCCGATAGAGATACGAGATACGAGATAGATGGGCTGCAGCGGCCCAAGCGGTCACCGCCTCGCGCTCCATGATGGGTGATATATGATACCTTAATGAGCTCTGAGATACCATGTCAATCGCCCGGATCTAGATCTGGAGCTCTGGAGCTTGCGCAGCGCCCAGCGCCCAGCGCCCAGCGATGCGTCGCGGACCTTTGACATATCCAGGCGTGGCAACATCCGCTCCGCGCCGGCCCGGCCTCGAACAATGAAATGAATGAGTGAACAGGGAGAGCGGACAAATTGTGGGGATCCCCATCATCCCAGAGCGCGAGAGCTTGAGTCCCCCACTCGAGTATGGTTATTATGGCAGGGTTCCGTACACCCAGAGTCACGGTTGTGCGGCTCCAAACCCAGTACCGAGTACCGAGTATTGCCATCTTGCCCAGAACCCATTGTTGTAATCCTATAATCCAGCCACACGGACGGCCCCCGTTCCTCTGTGCCTCGCGGCCGTCATGGCCCTGCCCCACATCAATGTCGTGCATCATCTGGGCCAGCTCACCAGCGGGCGTCCACTCGTAACTGTATACCACTGTATGTGCAGTAATTGCAGGCACTGATCGAATGATCGCAGGAACAGGCTCTCGAGAAGGAGAAGAACAGGCGAGCATTCCAGCTCCAGAGAGAGTAACCGCGCTTGCCGCTCGACGCCAGCCACTCGAGATGACTTTTCTCAACATGTCTTCTCGTAAGGAGGGAAAAGTGGTGACTGCCACTTGCTAGCTTGCCAGCTTGCTGCCTCTTTGCATGCCCTACAGTAGCCCCGTCTCAATGTACTCATCTCCTATATGCCGCATGTCGTAACCTCCAGGCCACCAGATCTCAGACATGTGGGCCAAACCCCGCGTTTATTCCGTTTACGTTTCCTGAAGCTGGGGCTGCACATGGTCAACATGCAACATGCACCCCCAAATCCAGCTCCAGCTCGCGAGACTCTTGGCACGACTCGTCCGGGCCGGGGGCGGATCGAATGCTTGGCGCGCCGTCTCCCCGACAGTGCAGTGGTGTGGGCCAGTGGCTCAGTACTAGTGGCCCAGTGGTGTGCTAAGCATGTTGTAAATCGCTGCGCGTAGTGATATCATCAATGACTGCCTGTTGTCACCTCTTTGTCTGATGTTCAAGACTAGTCATAGTAATGCCCTCGATTCCCCATTTTCCAGATATCCCAGAACCACCGATCGGCATCGACCGGGATTTGCACGACAGCGGGCAGTTGGAGCATTTGAGTTGAGGTCTGGAGATCTGGATCTGGTGCTCGAGGTCGCGAGGTCGGGACATGCCGCACGTGTGGTGACTACCTGGCGTTCTGGTGACTCACGCCGCCAGGAGGGTTCTCAGCTTGTGCAGATCACCGAGCCTCGAGTTGCGCGAGCTGGCTCGCCTTGTCAGACATTCCAATATCCCAATACGGACATTCGCAGTTCAGGCGCAACGGTCCCCCGGCCCGCGCGGCATGACGAGACGCGAAACGTTCCGGCGGATATGGAATCGTGGAAACTGTGGTAGCTGTGGTGGCTGTACGTAGGCTAGGGATGCTGCTTGGGGCAGTGCGTCCCGCTGTCTCACATGTTGCTGGGAAGCGAGGGCCAGCCGGTATTGTATGTATTGTATGTCCCTGGTCTTCTCCGGATCCATACTTATCGATACCATGCTTATTCCTCCATGATTAATGTCAACAATGTCAGGGCGAGGCTCAGACCCGGAATATCACGGCGCACACTGATTCTTGGTTCGTAGTTCTTGATTCTGCAGAAAAATACATACGAGGCGCGCGCACCTCGAAACACGTAACTACCACAACGATGCGAAACACTCTGCTCCGCCGGTTCCTTTGCTTTTGGCACATCCTAGGTCTAATAGTCATCGTCGTCGTCGTCGTCGCCGCCGCTCGCCTCGCTCTCGACAATCTCGTGCCGGCGGCTCGCGGTGCCGAGGTTGAGCTTGATCTTGGTCCCCAGGCTCGGGCCCTTGTACATTGGCGTGCTCTGCCCGCTCTGCGCCGGCGTGGTGCCTTCTGTGCTGTCGCCGGTGCCGTTCACGCCGTTTGTCGGCGGTGTAAACTTGTCAATCTCCTCGGCGAACCGCTTGTCAAAGTAGGCCTCCATCTCGTCCGCCGCGTTGTACACCCAAGAGCCTTCCGTGTTGTACGTGCGCGCATTGTTCCACAGCAGCTTGAGATCAGCCGCCAAAGAGTTGAGGCCATAGGTCGCTTGCCCAAACTTGCGCTTGATCTGCGACATGGCAATGGGCTGCGCAATGATGGAAAAGTAGTCGGGGTAGATTTTGCGGTCGACGGGAGACCTGAAGTACAGGTTCCATGGCTGGCCCGTGCCGTCGTCGATCAGGGCGTTCACCTCCTCGTACAGCTTTTTCACCATCGCCTGCTCCTCGAACGTGATGCCGCCCGCGGTCGTGCCGCCGCCGGTCTTGCGCCGTTTCTGACTGTCAGTTCGAAAGTTGCGAGAAGTAGAACTCACTGCTGGCGTGCTCTCCTCGCCAAGTGCCGGTGTTGCACTCTTGCTCGGCCGTCCGCGCTTCTTCTTCACTGGTGTGGCAGTCGACGCAGCCTCGGCCTTGAGCGTCGTGATGACGGTCGACAATGGCTTGCCCTCCGCCTCGGCCTGGACGAGCAGCTCGTTTTGCCGCTTGCGCTCGGCCTTCTTCTCTGCACGGATCCGCTTGCGCTCCGCTGCAGAGTCGAGATCGTCGTCGCTGTCCTCCAGGGCGTTGATGAACTGGTCGTCCGTGAGGCCATCCGTGTAGCGTACCTCGGCCTTGGCGCGGCGGCCACGGCCCTGGTCCTCGTCCGGGATCGCAGCCTCGGCCATCTCCTGCCCAATGTCGCGGCGGTAGAACGGCGGCAGCTCCGACTCCTGCATGAGCGGAGGCGGCAGCGGGGTCTTGTTGCCCAGCTCTTTCCAGTCGCGAGTCTGGCGCTCCACGCGCTCCTTGTCCATGCGGGCAAAGATTTCCAACTCGTGGTCACCACGCGCGAGCAGCTCATTCAGCTCCTCGTCGTCCAGCTCGTTGGTCTCCTCCTCCTCCTCGTCCGCAGCCTGCTCGAACGCCTTGGCAAGGTATGCCTCGTACTCGGCACCAGTCGTGACGTCGTCGAACTTTCCGGCCTGGATGACCTTGCCGTCGATCTCGAGCTTGGCCTGCGCACGCTGCAGGACGAGCTCTTCGACAGTTCCGCTCGAGATGAGACGCAGAACACGGACCTCCTTCTTCTGACCGATACGGTGTGCACGGTCTTGGGCCTGCAAATCGGCGTGCGGGTTCCAGTCAGTGTCGTAGATGATGACAGTGTCGGCCGACTGCAGGTTGAGACCGAGACCACCGGCACGCGTGGACAGGATGAACACCTGGTAGGGGGAGGAAGGGTCGTTGAAGGTGGACAGGAGCTGCTGACGCTCATCGGCCTTGGTCGAACCATCGAGACGGCAGTACTTCCAGCCGCGGTAGTCAAAGTAGTCGGCAATGATGGACATGATTTCGGTCATCTGGAAGAAGATGAGCACCTTGTGGCCGGTGGCAAAAAGCTTGGGCAGGATGCGGTCAAGGAGCTCAAACTTGCCCGAGGTGCGGACAATCTGCTCATCGACCGTGTTGCCAATCGAAAAGTCCTCGTCAACCTCGCGGAAGACGAAGGGATGGTTACAGATCTTCCGGAGCTGCATGATGGCGTTCTGGAGGTTCGCCTGGCGACGGGGTTTGCCAGAGGAGAGGTCGGTGGGAAGCGTCTTGTACTTTTTAACACTTTCGTAGAGCTTCCACTGAAGCGACGACATCTTGGTGTAGATGACCTTTTCTACCTTGTCGGGAAGCTCCGACTCGACGTCCTTCTTGAGACGACGGAGAAGGAAGGGACGGAGCACCTTGTGGAGACGCTTGACGACAAGTAACGCCTCTTCTTCGTTCATCTCCATCTTTTCCTGGCCACCAGTGTTGGCAAACGGCGCGTTGAACCACTCGTCGAACGACTTGACCGAGTTGAAAATCTTGGGCAGGACAAAGTTGAGCAGCGCCCACAGTTCCGGAAGATTGTTCTGCAGCGGGGTACCAGTGAGAATGAGACGATGGCGTGTGGAGTAGTACTCGTTGAGGGTCTGCGACAGCTTGGATTTGATGTTCTTGAGACGGTGTCCTTCGTCGATGATCATGTGGATCCATTTGATCTTGGCAAGAAGGGGCCGCTCCTTGATAATGTACTCGTAAGTGGTGAGACACACCTGGAAGTCGCCGGCGCGGAGGCGGGGGTAGAGCTCACGACGGACGGCCGGGGAGCCCTTGAGGATGAGCGTCTTGACGGCGGGCGCCCAGCGCTCAAACTCGAGTGTCCAGTTGGTGAGCGTCGAGAGGGGGACAATGACGAGGAAGGGGCCTGGCTGCTGCTTCTTCTCAATCAGGTAGGTGATGAGCGAGATCGTCTGGATGGTCTTTCCGAGACCCATTTCGTCGGCAAGGATACCGTTGAGACGGTTGTTGTACAGCGAGATCATCCACTGCAGACCCTTGACCTGGTAGTCCTTGAGGGTACCACCAGTGAGGATGGACGCCTGCCTGTGCACCTTCTCTTGGATGCGATGCGCCACAGCGTAGTAGTCGACCTTGCCCTCGTTGGCCTCGGCGCCCTCCTCCTCGCCATCCTGGCGGCGCGCGCCAAACATGGCTTCGTTGGCAGGGCCTTCCTCGGTCTCGAACGGCTGGGAAAAGTGTGGTCCGTCGCGGTGGACGGCATCGTTCTGCTGTTCCACAACTGCGGCAGCGAGGGTCTCGAGGTACTGGTCGGTCTGCTTGAGCAGGTGACCGATACGCGAGTCCTTGGCCTCGCCGAGCAGGGCGAGATACGCGTCTTCGTCGTCATTCTTGAGCGCCTTGAGACGCTCCTTGGCAAGACGCTCAATACGGCGCTGCTCTTCTCTCTCCGTCTCGGTGTGCAGGCGAAGTACCCATTTGCCGAGCTTGCGCATCTTCTCGGTTCCAGAGCCCCTGGGGTTGGTGTCGCCCGCGGCAATGACCGCCTGGCCGTGCTCGATGATAGAGTTGATGTACGCAAGGTGGCGCTGCTTGCCGCGCTGCTCGCGCTCGACGCGTTGTTTGCGCTCGGCAGTCTCAGTCGCGCGCGCATCACGGAGCACATGAGTGCGGAAGCGGCGGAACTGGGAGCGGTCGGCGGGGATTTGGGACGAGCCGTGCATGGCGCGGACAACATCCTCGCGCAACAGCCGCTGCTTGCCGACGAGACGGAGACTCAAAAGCTCGATACGCGCCTGGATCCCAAGGTTGGCCTCGTCCTTTTTGCTGTTATCGCTCGTGACACCAATGACATCGGCAGCACCAGGCTCGCCCAGGCCAGTCGTCGACGACAGCTCCTCGAGCTCCTTCATCCTCCACGCCATGCGCGTCTCAACAAAGCGGTTGCGCTCGTCCATCAGCAGCATCGGGTCGAGTCCTGTCGGCCTGTCGGACGGCACGAGCATGCGCTGCAGCTTGACCTGGGGGTTCTTGATCTCCTCCTGGAACTTGCGGTTCGCGTACACAGATGGGTGGATGAACGAGTTGTATGGGTAGACAATGGACGACTTGTCAAACTCCATCGCGTATGGCGGCTGTCCCGCGGTGGACTCAACCATGGCCTCGACCGTCTTCTCCGCGGCCTTACCCTCCATCGACGTCGGTGTTGGCGGTGGCGGCGTTCCGGCAGCAGCCTGCTGGAGGTACTGGGGCACGGGCTGGTTGCGGCTGAGAAGGTGGTAGGACGCGGCTTGCGAGCGGACCTGCGCAATCTGCGCCGCAGAGAGCGAGACGTGCTGCCCTGCGGGCTGGTTGGCAGGAGCAGCTGTACAAAGTCAGCGCGACGCGTCGAGGGAAGACAAGTCAGTTGTAGACGTACCCGGTGTAGAAGACTGCGCGCCCTGCTGCTGCTGTTGCTGAGCCTCACTGTCCGCCTTTGCCTTCCTCTTGCGCTCCTCCAACGCGACGGCGTGCGCGTGCATCCCGAGGATGACCATTGTGCGCGCGAGTTCGGTCGAGTTCTCCTTCGTGTGTCCTGCCGCCTGGAGTTCCGTGGCACGCTGCATCGCGTCAGTACCTGGTTCCCATGACGAGAAGGACATCCATGGTGCGGGGTGTATATCCACGGATGGATGGGTGGATGGAGGGAATGATCAAGTGTGGATGCAGAAGGACGGAGCAGAGGGATTCATATGGATGTGGAAGTGGATATAACTGTCGATGGAAGGATGGGTTGCGCGCATGCTCACCTTTCTCAGCGCCATGACGCGTGAGGGATCCATGCTCGCGATCATTTCGCGTTTCTTGTCGTCGTCGAGGATGAGGGGTCCGGCGGCTGGATGTGGCACCTGGCCCGCCGGCGAGGGCATGGGTGGCCGAAAGAAACCGCCCTGCGCGCCGGGTTGGTTCTGGTGGTTGAACACGCCCGCGCCGGGGGTCGCCACCGAGCTGCCGGCGGGAGACGGGGCCGTGGCGCCGGCCTGTGCTGGCGAGGGCGCGGCGTCTGTCATTGTGAAAAGGAGGTGGACGCGGCGCGCAGCAAGTCGTGTTTGCGCGCTTGGGCGTGGATTAGATTACGGCGATGTGCGGGGGTGGATGGCAGGTGGATGTTGTTGGTGGATATTGGATGGTTGTGTTCTGCCGTCGGCGAACGCGGTGCACGCGGGGGGCGGTATAGGGGAGAGAAAAGCAACAAAGAAGCGGCGCTGCGTGGGCCACGAGTGCTGCTCCCATGGTGTGTTGGGTCTGTCCATCAGTCCCTCCTTCCCCTCCCAGCGGGACGGAATCAAATCTCACCGGTGTTATACCCGTGTGGCACTTTTCCGCGCAAAGCAGGTGTTCCAAGGCAGCTAGAAGCATGCATGAAATTGGAGGATGATGTGCAGAGCAAGTACAGACAGATGCATGCATGCGATGTGGGGAGTTTGAACGCGTTGTAGAAACATGTTGATGTTCGAGGCATCTGGTGGTGGGTCGGCTCGGCGATGGGTGCCAAGGGACAAGATGAAGGATGTTAAACGTTCTTGGATCAGGATATCAGGATCGATGTGGGTGGATAGAGGACCGGTTGGGAATTTCAAATGTTATACAGTGTGATTGAAACTCAGATTTGAATATAACCCAGATGCTCCCCGAAATCTGCCTGTCACCTGGGGGCCGCCTACGTATCACCTTATCTCCCAGCTCGGGACTCGGAACTCTGCGCATCCCCGGGATGACCTGCCAATGTATCACAAGATGTCAGTGATTAGATCGCGAGATCGCAAGCAAGCATGCACATGTGCACTCGAGGGATCGAGGGATGCCTCCGCAGCAGTCTTGGGTGATCGGATCAGCCCTCGGCCATCAACATTGCCACATTGCCCCACACATAAGCTTTGTTAAGTCATGATCATCAATCTACAATCTATGTACATATCTGTGGTCCCCGGAGGCCCACTCTACGCCTATCCCTTAGACAACAACGCGAACACGCTCCTCAATGGGCTGGAACGTCTTGGGGGGGATGCCGACGGGGCCCGGGGCGTCCTTGTCGGCAGGCACGCCGACCGGCATGAGGGCCGTGCACTTCCAGGTCTCGGGCGTGCCGAGGAACTTGCGGATCGCGACTTCGTTCGTCTGGCTAAACTGCGCAAAGTGCTGGAGGCTGGCTGTCAGTGGACATCCCAAGTATTTTAGCTTTTCCTTGTACTCACTTGGCTCCGACTCCCTCAGCGGCGAGCGCGGACCACACGATAAACTGGACCATACCCGCGGTGTTGGACGAGAAGATGGCAAGCGGGCCAGCGACGCCGGGCATCTTGGCGGCAAACGCGTCGATAGGGGCCGAGTCCTCGAAAAAGACGACTGTCGCGTACGCGGGCTTGTACGCCGTCTCGAACTTTTTAGTGTACGTCTCGACCTCGGCGGGCGTCTGGAGGAGCTGCTTGTGCGAGTCCCAGACCGCGTCCCACAGCTGCGTGTGCTTGTCCCCGATCACGACGACTGCGCGGGACGTCTGCGTGTTGTACGACGAGGGCACGTACTTGACTGCACGCTCGACGATCGCCTGCAGCTGTGCGTCGCTGATCGGCATCTTGTTCGTCAGGTTGTAGTACGACCGGCGGGTCTGGTGTTAGTCCTTGTGCAAGTCTCCAAGACTCACCTCGACGGCCTGGAAGAAGGGCTCAGAAGCAAGGGTGGTGACAGTCATTGTGGGCGTAAGGCGGTGGTGGTGTTGGTGTAGGAGGCGATGGCAGGGATGGAGACACGGATGTGATGGTTGGGGAATACTTTATCGCTACCTCCTCCGCGCCTTTATATACGCACAGCTCGGATGAACGCCATCGCATGCTTCACGCTCCTCACGTCCTGATTGCTCACCGCTCGGCGTCCAAGGATGTCTCTGCGCGGTGACTAATGTCTAGAGTTGCGGACCCACCGAAGGCCGCAGCATCCACAATCAGCCTATCGCGCGTCCCTTCCGGCAGAAAGGACATGTGCTACAGATCTCGCAGAGTGTCGCGGCTTGATCATCACACAGACCCTGGATCCTTGGTCCAGGGTCGTCGGGCTCGGCCTGCCACCATACTGCAAGGCCGCTGGACTCATCATTGTGCCATATCTTGGTTTAGCCGCCATCTCTCATGTCTCATCGCGTAATCAGCGGAGCAACGTAGTCCGCGAAACGACCTAGTTTACATCAGCCAACCCACACATCAGGTGTGCGCCTCAAAATACCACAATGCTATCTATCTAGCGCACGAAATTCGGAGGCAAAATGGCGTAAGCGAACAGAGATCAGCAATCAGCGCGATATCAGTACGTAAGGCCGAGGCGTCAAGTGGAACTGCGTGACCGCTTAGACGCCGAGGTGGACGCGGTCGCACTCCGCGCATGTTTGCCGAGTGTCGTCTTGCCGCCGGTCTTGGTGCCCATCGGCTTCTTGAGAACTGCAGGCTTGACAAACTCGCCGTTCTCAACAGCGATCGCCTCGTCGTCTTCGCCTTCGATGCCCTGGTCCTCCTCCCACGCGTCCTGCTTGCCGACGACGCCTGCTTCCTGCAGCATTCCGACTGCTCTGGATGTGAGTTGCAGGTCTATTCTCCATAACTCACTCTTTGTAAGTCTTCTTCCTCTCAGTCCACGCCTTGCGCCAGATGGTCCAGTCCTTGTCAATCTTGGCCATCTCTTCAGTCGACATTGGTGGTGCAGCTGATTCTCCACGATACGCTGCAAGTGCTTGGAGGAGCTTGGCATTCTGATGTCAAATGTTGCCACCACCAAGATTTCTCACCGCAGCCTTGATCTCCTGGATGGCCTTTGTGAGGTCGGGCGTCTTGGGCGTGGACAACTTGCTGCTCAACTCTACACGTCAGTCACCGTCTACATGCGATACTCACCGTTCTGGAGCTGCCGCAGTTCCTTTTTCTTCTCATCGAGCACATCCTTGACCTCCTTGGCCTGCGCGTCGAGTGCCGCCATCTCCTCGGACGAGAGGACATCAAGCTTGGCCTGCCGTGAGCCAGGTGAAATGCAAGGGATCCGGACACCTTCCTCACCTGATTGTACACATAAATCGTCTGCTTGCCGTACGCTTTGGCGGTAATCTCGTCCTTCTCTGCTCTGTCAGGTCTGTGGCGCGAAAGGAAGACACACCAGCGAGCGCAGCCAGGACCTTGGCCGCCTCGGGCTTTGACACCTTATCCTTCAGATTGGTCGAGACGTCATCTGCAGTAAGTGAAAGCTCAGAGAGATTCCTCGTAAAGTGACTGCGCGCAGTACGTACTGCTGGAATAGGGCCGGTTTGTCTGGAGTCAGCGGGTGAAGAGGTGTACACAGAAAACCCGCAACCCACCATGCGCATGTACTCGAGCACCATCTGTTGTCAGGTCCACAATATACAATGTGAGTGCCGCCTTCCCTACCTGCTCAGCTGCTGGGTTAGTACGGCAAAAGCAGGCACCCACCTTCGGCGCCCTTCACGGGTTTCTCCTTGACTTTTTTCTCCTTGGGTGGCATTGCGGGGGCTTCGGGGTGCGTTCCGACGAGAAAGAATATTGCGATGGTGAGAGTTATTTGGGAATTAGAGGAGATGAAGAGGAAAAAGAAGAAGAAGAAGGATGTGAAAGAGAGAGGAATAATCTAGCGGAAAAGAAGTGTGCTTCTTGTCCACAGATCCATCCATAGAGGCCAATGTCGCTCCCACATTGTTGACTGGACATGACTGTACATACTACTGGGATAAAGCTGTCTTCCCTCCCGCCAGTGGCTAGGACACGGGAAGCAGCGCTGTTATTATATATGCTGCCTGCTCTACACAAACTGCCTTCTCTCCCCCTTTCAACTGTCGGTCCGTCGATCCTCCGCCACAAACAACGAGCATCTTCACAAAGTCATATGGTGACGTCACACTCGGCGCGCGTGTTTACCACGTAGCTCCCACGTCGTATGAGACTAATATTTTCACTTTTTATTGTGTCTGACATTGCTCCATTGTCTTTTGCGATGTCGTTGTGCAGCAACTCTCAGCAACAGAGTCTTGGCCATCCAACTTGTGGCGAGCAGGTCGGCAGACCTACCAACAATCTACTCCACATCCTCCATCGTCGAGCTCTCCATTCCCTACCACTCCAAAGTCGAGCCTTTTTTTGCCTCGACAACACACCCCGAAGCCTACTCGCCGCGGCGCCCACACCCAAAACCCCTACGGGACCCCCTACTCAGCTGGCGCTCTAACCCCTCTGACAAACCGCCAAGATGCCGCCCAAGAAGAACACCAAGGCCGATGACAAGAGTGCGTGATGGCTAGAGTCTAGAGTGGCGATGCTGACTGCAGCCTTTGGTATGAAGAACAAGAAGGGAGGAAAGGCGCAGAAGTATGTCCAGCAGGTGCAGCAGCAGGCAGCAAACGCGGGCAAGAGCAAGGAGGCGGTGAGTGTCTGGCCAGCTAGCTTATGTCACCAATTCAGCTGAGCCTCGTCTCCCCGTGCATATCTCTGACCGCAGCTCGCCAAGCAGAAGCAGGCCGAGGACCGTGCCAAGGTCAAGGCGGCCGAGGAGGCGCGTAAAAAGATGAACGCCGAGCTGTTCAACACCGTCGCACAGGTGCAGAAGGTGCCATTTGGAACGGGTGAGTTGATGTTTGAGCCGCATGCGCTGACGCCAAGATCCCAAGACGGTACGACGAGTGTATGTGCGCGCACGCTAACCCCAGGTGCTTTGTGTCTACTTTAAGGCTGGAAACTGCCAGAAGGGTGAGCTATATTATGATTGTAATAGCTCACTGACGACAGGGAACAAGTGCAAGTTCTCACATGACATGAATGTCGAGCGCAAGGCCGAAAAGGTCAACATTTACGAGGACGCGCGTGCAGAGGACAAGAAGAAGGACACGATGGAGGACTGGGACGAGGCCAAGCTCCAGGAGGTGGTCACCAAAAACGGACAGAAGCAGCGCACAACGACGGACATTGTGTGCAAGTACTTTATCCAGGCGATCGAGGACCAGAAGTACGGATGGTTGTGAGTATGCTGTTGTTGAATTGCCGAGTTTATATACTGACTTCCCAGCTGGATTTGCGTACGTCACCGGCCAACCCTTCCCCACTGACCTCAGCCCAACGGCGGCGACTCGTGCATGTACCGCCACGCGCTTCCGCCTGGCTTTGTCCTGAAGCGGGACAAGAAGAAGAACGAGGAGAAGGAGACGATTTCGCTGGAAGAGTTTGTCGAGGTCGAGCGGCACAAGCTCAAGCCGCCTCTCACGCCTGTTACTCCCGAGACGTTCGCCGCATGGAAGAAGAACCGCTTGGAAAAGAAGGCGGCCGAGCAGGAGGCACTGGAAAAGGCCAAGGCGGCACAGCGCGCAGCCGGCAAGATGACGGGCATGACCGGCAAGGACATGTTCGACTTTGGCGGCGAGATCTACGAGGAGCAGGACGGCGAGGAGGGCGACGACGAGTGGGATATCTCGCGTTTGCTTGCGCGTTATGTGAGTTTCCTGGAGGCCGAGGATGGGTGTTTGTCGACGGTAACAGGGCACTAACATCGTAGGCGGCCGAGGAGCAGGACGACGAGACCCCAGAGAACGGCGTCAACGGCGTCACCGAGGGTGTCGCCAAGGTCGCCGTCTAGGTGCCATGAGCACCGAAACACATCTAGAGAGAGTCGTCGCCGTCGCCGCTGTCGCTGCCGCGGGCCCACCAGGAGCTGCGCGGGTACCGATACTTTTTTTTTCATGACGGTATTGCATGATGTATTTGCATGGAGTGTGTAGGCGGGGAGCACCATAAGCTGATTGAACCGACGGGATACCCACACTTATCGAGCAGAGATCCATGTGTCAACAGGATGCAGCCCACTGCAGATGGGTCTTGGGGGCTCGACTGACAGAATGCCGCCTGACATCCAGATGGGCCAGCAGCGGTCACTGTCAATTCTCCCCTCGACCTGGTCTCGCAGCTCTTGGCGCGTGTCCGGACATGTGGTACCCACAAGGCAGAGCTAGCTTCAAGCTGCAAGCTTGAATTCTTCAAAGCGTGGAAGCTTGGAATCGAGGGTCGAACAAGCTCTACCTCACGGCGCCCCGGAGACTAACCTTGGCGGCACAACAGGCTCCCGCGTCCCGAGGAGCACACGCCTGAACGCCACGCTTCTGCGTGTCACCCGCCGTGATGATGAACGAGTTGACCGGATTTCCTGATACCTACTTCCTGCCGGTTCGCGCTGTTCATTGTTCATTGTTCATTGTTCATTGTTCATTGTTCATAATCATGTGCATTGATCGTCTCAGACGTATGTACAGGTAGAGTAGACTCAGACGTCTCCCCATTCTTCGTTCGTGCTTCTCGGTGTCATGCTTCTCGTTCCCGTTGCTCATTACTGCTGTTTTCGATCTACAATATGGAAATCCACGTCTCACAGAGATCGCGGCACGAGGCCTCTCTGATGCCACTGTCCATTATACCTCGAGCTTCTCCTCTGGAGCAGGAGCCGCCACGGCCTCGGGCTCGTGTACGACAATGGCCGGCGGCTCCTCCACAATGGTCGGCAGCGGCGTCTTCTCCTGCACCTGCACCTGCACCGGCACCTCGGGCATGGTGGTCGGCAGCCTGTCGCCAAAGTAATCTCCGTAGTCTTCAATCAGCCTTATAATTTTGGTGTTTTGATTCCATACTCACACATGCGGCTCTCCCACGCCATCCACGCCGAGCTGAAGACATACCCCTCGTCGCGGAGGCGCCAGAGCGTCGCGCCCACCATGCTCGCCTTGATACACAGCAGGGGGAGGAGGAGCGCGGCGCTGAATGCGTGCCGCGCCGTCATGTCGTCCCGGGCGATATGCACCGCGAGCCACACAGCCTCAATCCCGAGATCGAGATACCCTGATACCTGGGCCGCGAGCGCGAGGCGCTCCTGTGCGCGCTGGTGGCGCAGCGTCAGCGCAACGAGGAATGCGCCCTGCAGAGTTAGTAAGAGAAACAAAAACGGAAAAAACATGCACAGCACGTACCAGCATCGGCGCGTTGTACGACCATGGCGTGAAGAGCAGGCCGGCGGAGATGGTCTGATGTCAGTCTTCGGAAACAAGATGTCGTGACGCAGGAATGGCAAAATTCATGAAATGACAATAAAAGGCCCCCAGCTGTCGCTCGCTTCCGAACGTTCGAGCACGGACGGTCGCAATGTTCCACAGTGCCGTGCAGTCACGCATGCTGGACCGCCGGACCTCGCGTTCCTCGTCACAGGTCCCGGGCGAACGACATGGACCGGCCAGAGGAGGAAATATGGGGTCCACTGATCCACTGATGGCCCAAATGAGCCACTGAGCCACTGTGAGCCACTGATGCGGCGTATTGATTGATAAAGCTGCCCGCGGAATAGGCTCAAGGGGGTGCGAGGGGCAAATGTGCGCGAGTGCCCATTAGTGACCCGGACCTGGACCTGGCGCAGCTGAGCGTGATTCCAGCCAGACGACGGACGACGGACGACGGTCACCTGGAGATCTGGAGATCTGGAGACGAGGGGGTACGGCATCGGTGCTCGGGGCATAATTACTCGAATGGGCGGGAAGACGGGAGAAGTGGAGGGAACCGGGGGGGGGGGGGAGAAAAGTCGACACAGAAACAGTAGCAGCAGCCAGAAAAAAAAACAGTGGCAGTCATGGTGATGGGACGGAAACTGATGAAGCTCCAAGTAGCCAACTCTGGACTCACCAAGGCGAGGCAGCACGCGAGCGTGGGGCTCTTGATTTGCGGGTTGTAGATGCTAATGAGGATCTGGCGCTCGGCGGACGTCGGTGTCGGGCCGGGCGCAGGCGGCGCGGGGGCCGCGACGGGGGAAAAGAGCGTCGGGAATGGCGACTTCATGACGGAGGGGAGTGGCCGTTAGTGGTCGAGGTCAATGTCGAGGTCAATGTCGAGGTCAATGTCGATCAACGGTCGTCAGCTCGTAGCTCGTAGTTGATGTCGTTTGCTGTGAGTGAGAGAGGTGGGAGAAACGGAGAGTCTATCTCTATCCAGCCGGTTTATCAACATCATGGGAATGACATGCATCGTGTGTATGAGATCAGAGTGTGGATACTGGATGTGGATACTGGATGAGACCCGGCTATCACGCATCAGAGGGGGGG